>JAVTVY010042157.1:0-19563 GCA_036873755.1 Hanleya hanleyi
TGGCCACCATCAGCCATCTTGGATTGTCGGATCTTTACACATTTCTTGCTTGACAAAAAAACTCAAGAAGTATTGAACCAATCGGCTTCAAATTTGGAGTGTGTCTTGACATCATTGAGAAGACAGTTGGCATGCTTTTCAGTTACCAGTGTACTCCAAGATCGCCGCCAGCCATCTTGCATTTCAGCAGTTTGATTTTGTCCGGACATTCAGATCGATTGAACTGATCAACTTCAAACTTGGAGAGTGGCTTGACATCGCTGAGAGGGCAGTTGGGATTGCTTTTCAATTACCTGCATAATCCGAGATGGCCACTGTCAGTCATCTTGAATTTTAAGTGCTTGGATCTTGCCTGGACAATAAATTGAGAATAATTGAACTGGTCAACTTCAAACTTCCAGAGGATGGTTGGGATTGCTTTTCAGTAAACTGTGTAATCCAAGATGGCCGCCATCAGACATCTTGCATTGTCAGCAGTTGGATCGTTACACATTTCTTGTCCAGCCAATAACTCGAGAACTATTGAACTGATCAACCTATAAACTTGGACAGTGAATTGACATCATGCAGTGAGAGGACAGTTGTCATTGCTTTCAGTTACCTGTGTAATCCACGATGGCCACCATCAGCCATCTTGCGTTGTCAGCAGTTGGTTCTTTACACATTTCTTGTCTGACCAATAACTCGAGAATGGTTGAACAGGTAGACTTCAAACTTGGAGAGTGACATGTGAGAGGACAGCTGGGATTGCTTTTCAGTTACCTGTGTAATACAAGATAACTCCCAACTGTCTAGGATCTTGTCGGAACAATAACTCGAGAACTATTGAACTGCATTGACTTGTGGGATGTATGGCTCATCAGACAGATCTCAATTTTCAAAATCAAACAGAGTATGATATCAATGGTATATATGTGACATCAACCAAAAAAAAATTGACTGTAGAGGTCCCCGAGGCTGAATGGTCAAATAACTTTCACTTCACCCATGACAGAAAATAAACTGCAATCCGGAGATAATTTCTGTGTTCAAATTTCATTTTCACCGAAACGATTCGGGTAAGATAACTCTTGCTGATCATGGGAGCTATTAACTCAGATGGCATTTTTGCATGAAAAAAATGTTGATGCTCATCTTTTAAACTGATGTGCGTGCAGACCAGTGTCTAAGGAAAAAAGAAAAAAAGGCGAACATATTGGGAAACCTTGTGTGTAATTATCATCATGTAAATTTATCTTTATTATCCTGAATATCAGTTTAACACTGTTGATGACTGTCTTTCAGGATCAGCTGGAGAAAGCTGTTGTTTATCTAGTGAAAGCCATCTCTTTTGCAAAGGAAAATGCAAGGTAAGTGTAAATTGGTGCATATCTGAATTTTTATTCCTCCTTAAAATTGATTGTTCATGCACTATCTTTCTAGATTATTTCTTGCTCTTGGTTGCAAGCAATTTTTTAGTCATAAACACAAACAGTAATTTTTTAATTCACAATTGAAACGAAAGTATTTATACTGACAATTGCTTCAAGTTTTATAACATTACACTAAACTTGATCGGTTACCCATCCGGCATTATGTCAACGTTACAGTTCTTGTTTTTTGTCAACAGTCTATTTCTGTATTTGCAGATACCATTTCCTGGTTTACAACGCATCGGTTCTGTACTGGCAGTTTTGTCGCCCATTCCTCAAACCAAACTATCGCCAGTATCTCGCCCGCAGTCTCCACCAAGTGGTGAAAGCACTAGATGACATTGATGACAAAGACTATGAGTGGAGAGCTATGCTCATGATGTAAGCATGTACCAGTCATTGTCAAACCCCACTAAATATTCTTGCTGGTTTATTGGCTATGTATGCTGTGGTGAGAACAGGTTTTCCCCACTGTCTTTATCAGTTTAGATAATAATTGGCCATGAGCAGGTATAATGCAGGGGAGACCACTGGGACTTTATTATAGGAATTTGTTATGAGTTGTCTTCCTTGATAGATGGCGCTTATTGCCTAATCATGTCAATAGCCATTGAGACGAGCTCGCTGGCTGGGTAAACTGAGGAGATGGTAGACTGGATTGGGGTGGGATCAGACACGACAGTCAACTTATCCCGGGAATAAGCTACAGGTAGGCCTGCCCGTTGTACTGGCTCAAGCTCTGTAGGTGTGGTTACTATAATGCCATGGTTATGAGGAGTGGTTCTCTTGACTATTTTGATTGGTCTACTTACAGTGCTCTGATTGAGTGTCACCTGGATGCTGGTCGTCGTAGCGATGCATCACACATCGCCACCGCTGCTGCTTCGTTCATCAGACATAATGTACCTCAGTTATACAAGCAGGTCTTTGGACTTATGGTAAGAGTGCAAGCTATTTGTAAAATTTCCCGCAATATTGTCCAACCTACATCTGACAGATATTTAAAAATATTCAGCAAATGAAGTTATTTAGCAGTGGAGATCAACTATGGTGAAGGTTTTTCTGTGACATCATGTTTTTATATCATGGGCATTGATATCACATTTCAGACTTTTTATGAAACACATGCCAGCATCTGCACTTTGCTCCAATGCCTGTGATGATGTCAAACACATCTTAGAACTATTATTGCACTGTGTCCTAAAGTAACCCCATGGACACTTGGGCACATTATCTGACATCATCTCAGACATTTCCCATTATGTTGAATTGAGAATCTAACAATGTTGGAATACAAGACTTAGTGACTTGAAATGCCTTGATCATGATCAGTTGATCATGATGCTCAGTTTACCAGAATAATTAAAATCATGCTACTACCACTTTAATCTCTGGCTAAACCCTGAAAGATTATTAATTATCCCACTGATCTGGACCTGTTTTCCTGTCTGACATCTTGTGGAAATGTAACAAAGAAACTCAACTATGTTACAGTGAATCTTTTGCCTCGTACATGTCATTGTACATAAATGTTACTGTTCTTCAAGTCTGTGGTGTTTTAATTTTGACATTATTGTTACATCAGGTTCGCAACCAACTTGTTGAGTCGGCAAAGCTGGCCAAAGATCTCAAGAACCCTGAACTTGCTGTCTTTTACAAAATCTGCAAGCTGAAGCTGTAAGTTTTTCTTTCTCCTTCGTAATACTTCCCATAACAAACTTCAGAAAATTGAGTAGGTAGATTTTATTTGCCTTTTTCAACTGTTTGTTCTGGATTTCACAAAATTCTGTTAAAACCCATGGATTTGAAACAAATTCCAGTCAGAACTTGTTTTTGTATGGGAGGGGTTCATAGAAGCACATCATCAAGCACATGATAATGCAGAAACACCTTCCATGAAACATGGCTGTATTTTGAGTATAAAAGTTACTATCTTTGTGAAACTGGATCCATGAAACATTGCTCGATTTTTTAGAATTGCTTATCTTTAAGAGAATGGTCTTTTAGTCAGGACATCACTTGCAAAGTTGATCAGACAAAGTGGAGCATCAATAGACACTGGAAAATTAAAATGAATCAACTTTCTGAAGACATGAAAGAGGCCTTGCCATATTGAAGGGTTAAAATGCACTTAAAAACAGACATTATTGTGAGTATTGTCTATGAAGCACATGCATCCTGGAGATGGAAGGCATCAGCCATATGATAAATGCTTCTCCACTTGTGAAATTGTCACTTGCTATGTTCTCATGATTTTATCCTGCCAGTTCGCTGGACCAAGGCGAGTCCAGGGAGTACCATCTGGATATAGAACAGATCCTGTTTCAGCTTGGAGCCATCACAGAGGAGCCAAAGCTCACGCCTGAGCCACGCAGTCGCTCTAAGGGCAGAGTGTCAACAACACCGAGTACAGGGAAATCTCCTCCTGCTGGTGATGAGGAATCCAAGGAAAGGTAACTCATTACTTCGGTTTTGAGCATAGTTTCAAGGGCCCAGAACTAATTTGAAGTAGCAGTTTTAAATGACCAAAATATGATAACCAATGTTCATCAATTACATTTCTTTTTTTTCTACTGTACCATGCGTAATATACCGGTATACATGAAAATCAATACACAAGTACCTGTTCCTGACAAGTTCAGCCCTTTGAATATTTCTGAGCAGGAAAAGCCCCATGAAAGGCATTGGGAGACGTACCCCAACTCCCACCACAACTAAAAAAGTTCCCGATGACAGCGACGAAAAGTGAGTTTATGGACTTATAATTGGACATTTTTGCACCAGAACATTTCCGTTGACACAGCCTACTTGACTGTTGTAATGTGTCCAGCACACCTTCCACTGTTGTTCCAAAGGGTACTGCTCGATACCTGAAGCACCACTATATCATCACGCATGTTTCATTTTATAGCACTCTAACACAGACTGTTTTGAGGAGAGCTCAACCACAATTGTCAGTTGTATCTGCAAAATGCCATCATCCGAAAAACTGGTACTATAGATACATAGGAACTTCAGACAGATACCATACAGGATAAGGTGTTATCTGTGTATATTAGGCCACATCTGATTGGACTGGGAGATCCGAATTTGGGGCAATCACATGCCTTGCGTTAGTCACCTCTGCATGACCTTGATGTTGAATGCGAAAGCAAGCTGCCTCAATGGGGCCTCGGAGTGTTGACCATCACAAAAGAGAGTCCACTTTTTTCCCTGCGAAGTACAGCTGTTTTCATTTCTTTGAGATATGTTTAGGCTGTTGTAATATTGATCTTCACCGTAATTAAAAAAAAAGAAGAAAAAAATACAACAACCATACACCATGAGTGTGAGAAATAATGTAGCTGATATTCACAGCTGTGATCGGCTCTCGCGCTGCATCCCGCATTCCTGGTTGACCTTTTGTGTCTGGTTTCTTGGCAAAACATTACCAACAAATAATTTCATTGGCTCATTCAAACAGGACAAACATGTGACATAAGGTGTGCCGGCATCTGCTCAAATACACCGTAGATTACGATGATCTGCTAAGGGTAATTAATGAAGTGCAAAATTCCCTTAACTCGCTATTAAAGATGGCAAAATGCATTTCTGGAATATCTCCAGTTATAGGTCTAGTCATATCTTTCCATATATTCACTGTTCGCAATGAATTTACTACCCAGAAATGAGCTACTCTAATTTGTAGATGTATTTTGTGGTTTTTCCAGAATACAAGGTACATACATGTACTTAGTACAGGCTTTGCTTTTCCTCAAAATTTATGGCATTGCAATCCAAACCGATTCTCGCAATCTTACTCATTGGAGATCCACAGACTGTTGAAATTTTATGGAAATCTTGGATTCCCGTGAATTATTTTTCGGTAGTGCTGATGGAAATTGAATACTCAAGGAAGCAAGCCCTGTTTACCTCTTGTTGAATGTACTGTTCCTAGTATAACATTCTATTTCTCAGTGTATTTATTCCTTAAATGTTTCCCTTTATTATATGCACTATGTAAACCCTTGAATCCTTTCCTCGGGAGCTGTTTTGTTGAAACACTGTACACTGACTGTGTTATATTAATTCCTAAAATGCTGTTACTAATATAACTACTGTAATAATAAAATATTGTACATTTACTTGTGAAGTCACAAGGGTTATTTTCCTAATGAACATATGAAACAATCCTCTCTTAAGAAATCCTATCAACACCCATGAAATTAACCTTTAATATTTCTTAATGACTGGATAATTTCTGGAAGAACTCTTTTGTCAGCTAATTGATGATAGTACTTTCACACCTAATCACATTCAAAATTAATAATATTGAGATGATATTGCATTTACCATTTATACTTTACATGCTGTGCTTCATGGATTTACCAATTATACCTTACATATGCAGTGCTTCATGCAGTATGGTTACAACACTATTACAACTAAATTTCCGTAAAATTCTTGAAGCAACCATTTTCGTGGCTTAATAATCCTCCAGCTTGCCAAATCTCATTTTGTACTTTGCCATGAAGCAAAGATAATGAATGATGCTGACTAGGTCTACTCTGTATATCACTAGTACACTATATCAGTTCAGAGCTTCCTGATGCATGTCAAGGTGAAACAAATGAATTCGGTTATAAGGGCTGCCTCGCACACGAAAGATGACTGACACCTGACCAGCATTGGACATTTTGGGGTCAGATGTCAGAAAGTCCTGACTGATGTAAAACTGTAATGACCTGTGCATCTTTTTAACCTTCCATTATCAAAGAAAGCTGAGTATTATTGACATGTACCTGATGTTACCTTCAGACCATATTTGTTACTGGAGGTGGGTCGTCTATGTTTGGATCTGGACTTTGCTGATCTGGCTGGTATATGTGCTGACCTGATGAAAAATTCTGTGGTCAAGGTATTAATATATATTTGTCATACTGACCATGTTAAATACTGGTACAAGGGAGTATCAACAGCCATTGTACTACTTCTCTTTACCAACAGCCATTGTACTACTTCTCTGTATTTTCTGTAAATAATTTCTGCTGATTTGACATAAGATGTTATGTACATTGAAAACAGATATTTATAAATAAAACTGTCAGCAACAATATTTAGCATCCACTGTCACTTAATATTTTTAGAGGACAACTTGCTGCTACATGTAGTATTCCACGCTACATTGTAATTGTTCAGTAGCAGCCATGAGATTTACATATATATAGATTCTCCATTCAGATCATCTTGATATTGATGGATTTCTTTATTTACAGGATCCAGGATTTTACTTGGAAGCAGAATTTCTCCAAATTCAGCTGATGGTGAAGCGACTGGGAGACAAACAGGAGAATTATATGAAGTCTTCTGTTGATGTGAGTACTTTTACATTATCAATGTTCATTGCAAGGCTCACCTGTAAGGAGAACATCATCTTTAAGGCTTGCAGGCTAAGATGACCTTATTCAAAACAACATTTTCTCGCTATTAAAAGTTAATGTTTATTATGCTCCCTATGAATGCAGCAGAGCATCTTAGTTTGCACCTATTAGGTGTAAACATTTGAGCTTTGTGAGGTTTATTTTGGAATTAGTCCTACAATGGTGTTTATTTTTGAAGATCGATTTCTTTCATTTTCTCATGAATGGTAGACGTGGTCAAATGTGTTTTCTTTTATACCGGTCATAACATATGTGATTTCCGTGACGTTCAGGAAAAGTCAATTCCAGTCTAGCTTTTGAGAATGATTACGTCTTTAATAGCTCTGTCATGTAATTAATAATCACTCCAAATGTGCAAGGAATGTATGTATGTTTAATTGGTTGTTCCAATCCAGGTGCGTCTGCAGGCTATCAAGCGGTGTGAAGAAGCCATAATGAATGCTATTCGTCAGGGCAATCCTAACATCATCCAAGTGGGCTGCACCACACAGTGGAACCTCTGCCTGCCACTACTGCAACCAAATCTCCGTCAGCATGCTCGTAAAGCACTGACCCAGGTAGCTGAGGCTCTAGAAGAGGTGGACAGGTAATTACTGCCACATCTTGTTCCTAATCAATTTCACAGTTTGACTTCCATTCACCATTCCACTAAGTCGAATAACCTTGCAAGCAGGCATGGAAATTGTCAGGCAATGGTCTGATCTCGGATATCTTTCTCTACACGTTGAAAGATAAAAAAAAATTGTCGTTCAGGCCTGAAATATTGAGAACAGGTTAGATTTCCAACTGCAAATAATAGTTAGTTTGCAATTCTAATAGCAAATTGCAACACTCAACCTAAAACATTGCGAGAAATACATCAGGGTATGATATCTTTGAAAATCTGTTTGAGATTTTGCTGTTGTTTTCCCTTCTTTGTCCGATGTTCTTTTATTTTTTTCCACGACAGAAATGTTGTGGTTTAAATAAAATTGCAAAAATAAGATATTTGAGAATAATGTTGGCCCAACAAGTTTGCTCTCCTGCAGGAATCTGATTACAATAGTGTGGTAAATGCTGACAGTTTCAAGTAAATGATACTTATTCAGCAAGCGCAGCAGTTTTATTGTTTGTAGTACTAAATTGAGTGTTGTTACCCATTCTGGGTTGGTTGTATTTTAAGCAGCCTGTGTTTTAATTCACCATTCTTTCTTCTACAGCCTGCTTATCCAACTGCGATGTCAGGTGCACACAGAACTTGCCAAGTGCGAGGAGGATGAAGAACAGATTGAAGTGGCGATGGGACACTTGAAAAAGGTGGGGGGGAGTCGCATTGAGTGCCCACCAGTAAGAAACAATAGGGCAGCACTTTTCTCATTCTCATGGCATTAGTTTGTATACTTCCTACTGTCAGATATACCTTCTGATTGCACTGGGGTTAAAATCACTGCGTGTAGCTTTTGCGCACATGGCTCTCGACCAATCAGCATCGTGGGCTCAATAGTGGAGTGGGCTTAGCATGACAGCTAAAAGAGACTTTGTACCGTATTTTCTTGTGTAATAATTCAGCATGCAACTTGTAAATTCTTTTACGAGTGAGTGAGTGAGTAGTAGGCTTTAACGTCGTTTTCAACCTTGTTTCAGTCATATCACGACGGTGCCTACATGTGCCAGAACACGAGAGTGCTTATAGTTCCTGTTACCCTGGACACTGATCAGCCCACTGGATGCACTTCACATCCCTCTTATACACAGTGTATTCTCCCTGTGTCGATCAAAATTGATACAGAACGAATGTGTATGTGCGCCATGTACTTCTGCACTGACGTGTAGGAGGTTAGAAACTCTGCCATTGAGAGAAAGTATTTTTCCCTACATAAGCTGAATTGAAAACTGAAGTTTTAAGTATTATATCTCTGGAACACAATTAAGACAGTTTTTAATTCTGAATTTGTTGTCAGGCCCTGCAGTTTGATGATGGTTATGTGTACCAGGAGAGATTACAGGTGTCCCTGAAGAGACTACAGCTGAGGGCTCAGTTATACAGTCAGCCTGAAAGACCAGAGGACCAGGCAGCCATGATTATAGAACAGGTTAGGCTAGCATACTTTTTCTTGTGTCATGCCCGACTAGTTTGTAGCATCACAGAATGTAGATTCACTGCTATGTAAACCTGGAATCTCATAGATGACTGAACAGAAAGCAATGTTTCACACTATGTGATTAGTCATATAGTTTATGGAAAAATACATTTTATCTGACCATAAAATGAATCAGAATCCTTCAACTATTTGCCTTTGTTTTGATATTGTTTTCAGGCAAGGAAAGCAGACTCTGGCACTATGCGGATGAAGAGGTCATTATTGGTGAGGGCAGGAGAGGCCCTGGCTCCTGACGCATTCCTCTTAGTACTGGATAGTGAGAGTGATACCAAAGGTATTTGAACAGTTCTCTCATCCCACAGTCAATGAATTATTGTTCAGATCTTTGTACTGAAAAATATCTCTGGGTCAAGGATCATTTTTGTCTTCAGACTTGTCTATTGTAGATATATGTATCACACATGAAGTCAAAGTGCCTCATTCTTCACCATCTCATTCCAAGTCAAGCCGTGTGAACTTCCGTAAATACACACAAATTTCACATGAAGCAAAATCCTGTGAATCCCACAGAAGTTAGGATGATTGATCCTTCCTTGTTTGTTTCAGTCAATCTATGGTTGAATGTTGAAGTAGCATATTTATTTTATCAGCGAATCCACTCGCCTTTGTCACCGAGAGAGCTGCCATTATCATTTTAGCATCGCTTGCGGATTTTGCAATAAATGTGTCTACTGAAAATGTAACGTCCTTGCACGTGGGCACGAGGTTGGTTCGAGCGCTCAGTAAGGCAAAAAAAAAGTTTTTTGATTTGCTTTCTCCCTGTCTGAATGGTTTTCTGGGTCGATGAAAGTCCGGTTAAATAAATGAACTGGAAGAAGATGTCAACCACAATCAGAATTATGCAGAATAAATGGGTTTTATGCTGATTGGGAATGCAAAACCATGTTACAATGACTTACGAAACAGTATCTGCGATTTTATTTCCCCCCCATTCACACCCCTTCAAAGATTGGATTTGAGGCCTTGAATCTCTCTTCTTTCCTCATTTCGTATATATGTATATCTGTTGTTGGAGGGAGAGGAGAACTGGCCTTATCCCACATGGGATATAAGTGTACACACCAGGCAGCAGTTAATATTACATATTGAGTCTATTTCTTTATCTGACTTTCCAGAAGAGACAACTGGTAAAGGTCCAGTGACAGTGATCAAGAAGTTGGCAGGGAAGGCCAGGCACTATGTGAACTGTATCAAGAAAGCAGATGGTCATCTCAAGAGACTGGGAGATGAGAATGACAGAGAAAGGTAATCTTCTGAAAAGTCTTGTGTCCACATCACCTGGAAATGGAACCAATCTATGTACAGTACAAGGCAGAAATATCTTGATGCTAAACGCGAGTGAAAAAATTCATTTTCGCGACTATAATTTATTAATCTCAATCGGAAAACGCGCCTTAATCGCGCAGAAACAAAAGCATAATCGCGAGTGAGACGCGTCGATCGCTTGCCGTAACTGTTATGATACTGCATGACGCGTGTTGTAAATAAACGGGTGCCGATAGTCTCGTTTCTCAGCCTTGTCTTTTTTTGAAGCGATATATTGGCATGTAGCTTGATTGAAACCCCGTTAAATAAATTTATTTTCAGAAGGCCCATACTTTAACTAATCTGTCCTTCAAAATATCTGCCCATTTGTGTCTAAAATAAAACCAGACCAGGCGAGAAAATGTAATAAACAAGAAAAAAACACTTTGATTTTGGCAACATTACCGTGCGTCTAACTATGTCCCAGCCATCTCATCACGATTTGCCCAATTCAACCGGACGATCGTGCTAAAATACCAGTGCATCGTCCCTGTGGGTTTTAATCCGACATATAAATCCGAGTATCCCTTTATTTCCATTGTAAATCCAACAGTCGTCTCGCTAAAAGTTTCCTACGGAACCATTTAAATTCACTTGGCACAGAAGACCGACATACAGACAGACAGCCGACCAATCGCTGCGATTGTCTCACAGCTTTTTCTTCGATGACCTCATTCTCAACTAATCAGCTTCGCGGTATTAACCAGCTCAGTCGGCCTTGTTTTATAGGAGGAATATTCCTGACGACGACATGTCTATCTAATCAAATCCTTCGGTAATTGCTTGGTTATTTGTTAAATCACTCATCATAGGTCGAAAGTGGGGGAAATGGTCTGGGAAATGAGATCTCCCACATTCTACCGCGGGAAATGAGATTTCGATGCGAGAGAAAATGGTCCCAAAAAACGGCAAATTCTTTGTTGATTTTCTCAATTTTCATCAGACTGAAGGTACGTCTTCAATAAAATAAACCTCTTATACGTTTATGGTATTATTCTTAATACAATTTGAACGTATATTGCCGATTATTTCATTATTGAACGATGTGGACAATCAACGAGCTTTCACTCGACGAACATTGTGAGAGGAATTTTTTACGTGGTGGTCAATCTCGGCGTGTTCGGCCAACAAGACTCGATCTGACACGATCATTAAAGTAATCCCTTTTGAAATATGCATGTGGATCGCGCTAAAACCCAAGATGATCGCGTCGACGGCTACCATCGGCCGCTTTTACACACTGGCGCGTTTACAGAAAACAGTCAGGTCGAAAGCGCGTGTTCCGAAATTTACAGTCGCGACTCCTTCAATAAACTAGCGCGGGTCAGTCTCGATTACTTCGCGTTCTACTCGCGTTTAGCATCAAGTTATCTCTGCCTTGTACTGTAACTTCAGTCAGGAGGTCATCTGTTATCTTTTTAAAATTAAAATCGATGAACCCTCTGACTCCTGGATTCCAGAACATAGCCTCACTACTCTGTCTTAAGGTTTTCTTACAAATACGGGATCATGGAAAAAGTACATGTGTTAGAAACCCATGCCATATCAAATCTATTATGGGGCAGAGAGAGAAAATTAGCTGCATGTCTATCAGGGAAAGAATTAAAGTTTTTCCAGTTCAGTTGATGAATGTCATTGCATCCTGTTAACATTCCCTTGTTGCTATTCCTCTTCAAATCTTTACAGGGCTCGTCTATGGGCAGATTTGGCCAAAACTGCCAGGAAACAAGAAGTGTGGGACGTGTGTCGTGTTGCTGCTCGGTTCTGTCTCCTGTATGATGATGGACGATGGAAGAATGTGCCACCTACTAAGATAGAAAGGTACCTCACTGAACTCGATGTGAAACCAATGTCAAAAGAACACCTCTGATTCAGTGTTGAGACCCTAACTTATAACGTATAGCGTGTTATTCTCCACTGACTTCCCAAAGGGGGGTAAGGGAGGCTATGAACTTCGGGTCTTTCCATTCGTCTGTCCGTCCTTTTGCATTGCTTCTTGTTTGAAAACAGCAGGAGAGCTGAAAACAGCTCATTAGACAATCTTAGAAGAGTGATTTGGGTGATGAGAAGAGTGATATGTGTTATGTAATATTATACATCATTGCCGTCAATGACGGGAGCTTTTTTTTCACTCCTCTGACATCTAATTGAGAAGAGCTAATGGGAGGAAGAGTGATCAGTCGCACTGAAACAAAAGCACTGCATTTGTACAACTTCCAGTTTCTTGGTAATAAAATTTAAAAGTTTTGAGAATAGGTATATGCATACCATGCCACAAGATGCCGCTTTTGTTTATGTTTCATTGACATCTTCCCCAGATGGGGTCAACATGAAGTTTCATTTGTATTTGCCAACTCTCACTGGGGGCATTTAACTGCTAAAGTGTTAAAACCCAAAATGATCATCCAAGTTAAATGCCTAAAAGAAAAATCACAACTTCTAAGAGTTTAACCCCTAACAAAACACGGTCTCTGAAATCCTTTTAAAACACTAACGTCACAGGATCTACGAAGTAGGGTAGGCATTAGGACTCTGACGCATACTGAACTCTTGGACCCCCAGTTGAAATCCTGCCTATATTAAGATGAGCATGGCCCAAGTTGGAATCACCAGAGATTTTCATCAGAAATCACCAGAAATTTTCTTCAAGAGTAGGTCAGCTCAGAACTTGCTGGTAACAGTCCCCTAATGCACCTTCATGCCAAACATCAAGGTTCTAATGTCAACAGTTCTCCTTATTTTGCCGACGTAAGGATTCGGATGGACTCGTTATCGGACAATTTGCAAATGGTAGCCTACATCATAGGAATATTCTTGCTATTACACTCACCAAGTTGTTTCATTTCCATGTCCATTTATACCTGTTTATCATTCTCAGTCCCAAGCACACCAAGAGTAAGACAGAGCTCATCAATGCAGACGGAGAATTAACCAGCAGCCAGAGTCAGATATCGGCATCCGATGACAAAAGACCAGGGAGTCGCCATGGTAGCAGACCTGGTACACCCGAACCAATTGTTCCCCTTTACGACAAGGACTTGATCAGAATGTTGGCCGAGGTCAACTTCATCAATGGAGAGGTGGGTGAAGCTACTTGACAGATATCCTTGAATTTGATAACATTTCGCTTTTACTCTTGTTGCAGAAACAACAGCAGCCAGTCAGTTGTACAAGCAAGGCAAAATGATTTTGCAATTGTTTTCTTGTCCAAAGTCTGCATTGCTCAATGTGAAGAAGCTCGGGCATAATGCATGTACAGAGTTCATTTGAGTCAATTTTTCATATTTCACAAGCTGCATGTCAAGCAGTGAACATATTTCACTGATATCAGTCCTGGAACTATTGAAACTGAATAAAACAGAAACTGATATTAGACCGAATGTGTCTTTTGTGCTGGCCTACCTTAGGCATTCTGTCATTGCCAGAGTAGTTTGTAACCTCCAGAACTGACCGTATAACTCCCTCTGACTGCATTGGGCCAAATCACATGGTTCATATGATCAGCATCTTTATTGTTTTTGTTTGACACCAGAAGCGTTTATCGATTTTGTTCGACACAAGAGGAGCATATCTGTACATGAGACAGATGTGAAATTCCTACGAAGTAGGCTCTCATTTGCAAATTGTCCGGTAATGAGTGCGTCAGTCAGTGAGTCCATCCGAATCCTTTCTCCTGCAAAATAAGGAGAAACGTTGACATTAGAACCTTGATTTTTGGCATGAATGTGCATTAGGGGACTGTTACCAGCAAGTTCTGAGCTGACCTACTTTTGATGAAAATTTGACCTACTTTGGTTACCTATAAACCTCGAAATTGGCAAAAACATGTCCTAATGCCTCCTAAGACCATGGAAATACGCTTAATTAGATAAATGTCAGTGTGACCTGACCTAATTGGGTCAAGGTCAATGTGACCTATTTTCTGACCTAGGTGACCTAGAAACCTCAAAATAAGGTACACACTTGAATCATATCAAACCCTACTTCATAGGTCCTGTGATGTTAGTCACACTGCCATGTACACCCATAATATTTATTAAGAATGAATAAAAACGTTAGATGCTCAACTATTTGACAAGAGCACATTATCTTGTTTAGCTGTAAAGTCCACCCCGATCCACTCTGTTTAGTGATGGACACTGCTGGTTCGCCCAGGGTCATGTGCACAAAAGCTGTGTGCCATGTATTCAGTTCCAATACAATCGGAGGGTATATCTGACAGGAGGAGGTATACAGTTTGATGTCATGTGAATGACCTCTGGTTGAGTTGGCTTTATTATTCAATGTTACAGGCCCAAGTTCACCTGTTGAGATCAGAAGGAATCCAGCTGAATGACAAGCCCATCCCACCAGAGGACAAAAGTAAGCGACCCAAAGGTTACGTGGCTAAACGACCAGAGGAGGACCCTGATTGGCTAGATTACTGGTAAGACAATGGCATTATTTGATTCCCAAATCGTAAACCTGCTTCAATTCATGCCATTAATCTCCGTCAGGAAGATGATACAACCGTAGAAAACGGAAGTTAAAACTAAAAGTTATCTCCCCTAGAGGAGAGTTGTCCGCCCCTAGGGGAGCTCTCCCATTCATCCCAGTGGAATACTATAAAGGCTCTGCTCAAATCATTCTAGTCCTCTTTTCTCTGTTGTACCTCGACCAGTACACATCAAGGAAGAAGTGTTTATACAGCCTGTGTTGTTGTAGTTGTAACGCTGGTGTATCCTTTATTAGTGATTGACTTGTGTTGCTTTCTTGTCGGAAATTCTTTCATTAGTTATGTCTGAAGTTCCGATTTCTAATGCATGTAGTTCGTGTGGGCAAGTGTTGTCCCGTTTGGACGCCCACACGGTTTGTTTTGCTTGCAAAGAGTTGTGTTATCGGCAATCTACTTGCGCCGAATGTGTGTTATGGGACCCGTCGACTTGGAGGAATTATGCCCAAGCTCGACGGGCTTATCTTTTGCATGCGTCTGACGACCCGTCTCTTTCGGAAGTCGACAGACGCCTGTTGGAAATTGCTCTTGTAAATGACATGAAAACTAACGAAGATATCGTTGGTATTGGATTAGATGTCTCTCATAGACTTAGAAGTCCGGCTTCGCCGGCATCTGTAATTATTCCGCCGAGTGGGATGGTCCTACAGCTAGATAAATCTCAGATCTTAGGCAGTTTGTCTTGTACAGGTATTGCATTGTCTGGGGTTGCGGCCAAACCGGTTCCATTGTCTAGTTCAACAAAGCCTTCTGGACCCAGGCCGACCTTGCCTGAGCCGCCCATTGTTCTCGTCGGACAAAAGAATGCAGTGGGGTCGCATGTTATCTCGACTTCTCCATTGTCTATTGGTTTATCACACTCCGTTACTTCCAAACGAAATAAACGTCGTCGTGTGTCAGTTTCTCCATTGCGGGTTAAGTCTAAACATAGTTTGTCTAAATCCGTTTCTCGTTCTATGGTGGGTCGTTCGGACCTGCCTTTGAGTGTTCAAATTGCTGACTTGCGGTCTCCGGCTATTGCGTATGCTGATTCATCACATCGTCGGTCCCATGCTTCTACTCGACGCTCACGTACACCGCAAGGCCGTTCACGTTCTCGTTCCCCGGTTCGGTGTGTTGTTTCTCCGCGACGTTCTATTACGCCGCATCGCCCTTTGTATTCACATGTACGTCGTTCTCATTCGCCTGTACGACGATCTCGTTCTCCGGTTCGTAGTTCTCGTCCACCGGGTGATTCTAGTACTATTTTTCGGCCTTCCCATTCTCCGGTACGCCGTTCTCGTACTTCGACTCGACGTTCTCCTACACCCCCACGCCGTTTGCCACGTCTTTCGGCCTTACCTTATCTAGGTCATCACGTTCGTCAGTCGCAGACTCCGTTCTTTGATCAAGCGGTTGTCCACGTTTTGTCACTTCTCGCCGAAGTCATACCACTCGTTCACCCATTCCGGTTTCGTCGAGTTCATCTGATGATTCCTCTTCTTCAGTGAAAAGTTCGGAACATACGTCAATGATGGATTTTCGGATAAATTGGATGCGCTTTTAGCGTTGGTGCCGGAGATGCCGTCTGCTTCGAATGATGGTCCTTCTCGTATTTAATGTCAGACAAAAGAATGCCTCCTCGCCGTAGGTTATCTCACCTATGTCATTTTTGTCAATGGTTCGATGGCGATTAAATAAGTAATATTTTGGGGATAGTTTTGTTTCACATTTCTATCTTCTTTCAAAATTTTGTCTGGGCAAATTTTGGATTCGTTTAGACCTCACACGGGTTGTTTTTCCATCAGCCATGTGTTTATTGTCTTCGGACGTACGTCGCTAAATTAATTTGCTCTTGTCGGAGATTTTCAAATTTTCTATATCTTGAAATGATTGCCCGACGATATTTTCTAAAGTCAATATGAATCTCATGCTTAACTAATAACACAGTCCTGCGTGATGGTAGACAATGTGTATTCAATATCGCGTCTCCACACGAACAATGAGTTCGACCCGCTGTTTTTGATGTGGGTTTTTACGGGCTCTCGTGACCTCGTTTTGTTATTGCTCAATTTTGGGACAGATTTGTATTTAGTCCCCGGCATTTCTGTAAGTCTGCCTTTCAGTGCTGAGCTTGTAAGGCCTATTGTGATCTCTACGATAAACGAACAGGTTTTTTGTTTCGTTGATTCTCGAATTTTATGCATTGAGGTTTTTTTTTGTGTAAATCTCAAGTAGGATTGTGAATAGTATCCTCGCCGGTCGCGGAGGTTTCCTTTTCCCCGCCGGGGAGATCTGATTCTTTATATGCAGTCCGTCAATTTTCATGTTGTTGTTGTAACTTCTGTTCGGACTTGCAGTTTTGGTAGTGTCACCTTCATGCATTCAATTCTTTGGTCCTACCAAAAAGGTAATCTCTTGTTATATCAAGTATTATTATGTTGATTTTGATATCCTGTGTTCAAGAGAGAACTTACAGAGGTTTTATCTGCCTCTCATGCTTACGTTGTTGTTGCATTTGTATTACGTAACCACAACTCAACCCTATTTACTACGACCCTTTGTTGCATTTTAATGAGCTTCTTTACTAATCTCTTTATGTAATTAAGGGTGTGTCGAACAACAAAGAGATCACGTGTTTGTTTATCGTGAGTGAGTAAACTTATTCACCCACTCACCCTGGTTTATTGTGAAACTGTGCTATTCTTTGAAACACAAATTTCTGTTATTTACAGTGTGATTTGTTTATGTTTCACACCAAGTTGGTCCCATCTGTATACTGTATTACGCTGATAATTCAGATTGAGTTGAGCATTAATTTGATTTTTTCTCTCTGAGAAAATTTAAAATTGTTAGCGTGAGGGTGAGTGTATTTCTCCGGGGAATCTTTAGAAATACTCTTATTTTTTACGCAATAAAAACCAACCTTACTGACATATGGGTATAGTGCCTAGCACCCCTATTCAAGTAAAGAAAATGAAATATCCCACAGTATTTCCTGTGCCACTGCCCATGCGCAAGTATCCCTAGGCCATGCACTTCCTCTCCTTTACTTCCTCTGTGCTGTAGAGTAGTGCTTAGTAAAAGCTCCAGTCAAAGTGAAGATTTACAGCTTTCCATATAACAGAGAATCATCTAAAGTGGTTCAAGTCATCTTTAAGACAACTGCTGGGAAGTATACTTTTGGAATTGAATGATATGGTGTCAAAATTTTGCTGTATTTGTGGCCAGAAGAAACCAGATTCTGATCCCAATTCAGCTTGCCTGCCATGTCATGGCCATTGTCGATCAGTACACTAGTGCAGTGAATGTCAACTCTGGCCTAATGTTGTTTCCAATTGTACCTTGTGGGGGCATATGCCAAAACCGGTTCTATTGTTACTGTGAACACAGGAGTGCATTCTTTTGTTCCTCAACCTTCCCTCTCACACTTGAGTGAGATGGTTCAGAGTACTGTGTTGGCAGAGCCCCATAAGTATAGGAGTTTGGTGTCCTTCTTAAATAAAGATCAACCACCTTTCTCCTTCCCCACTAATCCTTTGTTTGCTTATCTTCTTTCAGGAAGGAAGACTAAACCAGGCCAGGTTTTGGGGAGATTGGACGACGTGACCTCGGACAAATCATCAGATCTTGTGGAGAGGTCATCCTGATGGAGTCACCTTCGGAGACGAGCCATGCCGCAGACGATTTCTGGGACAGATGTTTCCGGACATGCGACCTCAGATCCACACACGGGACTATGTTGTCCTATTGTGTCGGTTTCTGCAGGTCAAGTGTCTGCTACTGAGTCTGACCTACTTTTGACTTCGGCCAAAAAAAAAAAAAAAAAAAAAAAAATTTGAAGTCTTCTGTTAGTCAGTCTCGAGTTCCTGCTTCTGACCTACATAGAGAAATGGGGTCAGGGCAGTTGCTTCCTTCGGGGGTAGCCATGGACCAGATGAAGATGTCAAGGACGGCTACGACTTCCGGTGACCTACTTACGTCGACAAGGGTGGCGGATTACAGCATAGCTGATGTGATGGCATATGGTTATCAGGCACCTGTGCCTAGAATTCCCGATCAGTGTTTACACTCGACCTCAATTTAGCAGCCCATATTCTGATATGGCTTATTTTGCTGGTCAATCGGGTCAACCATATTATCTAGGTCAGCCTACTCGGCCTAACCTAGTGCCATCTATATCATCAGCCATGAGGTCACGACCTATTTTTCAAGGGGTTCCTCAAAAGAACGATCAACCCCAGAATATAGGTCAACCTCAACTGGCCCATGGTTATTCGGTTGCGGGGTCGGTCGTAAATCTGACACAGAGTATCAGTCGACCTTCACCTTCTATACCAGATTTCCACTTCTGGCCTTCAGGTGATCCTCGTTTGCTTGGCCAGAGGTCTGTTCGTCCTCAAACGCCATATATGCAATCTAGGTCATCACTTCCTGGTATGTGGCCCAGTCAACCAGTTCGTCCTGGAATAATGGGGCAAGCCCCAATGGTTTCCACTGCGACTGAACTCTTGGCTCATCGACAAGTTCCAACCCAATTGTCTGTAGGTCATGACCCGGTTCAAGCTGATATTATCCAACGGTTGAATCAGCAACAAGCCGAATTGACTTGCTATAGACAATTACTTTTGGAGGCGCCGCAGGGAGTGCATAACGCCATGCATGGTCCTGTACCTGTGTCTCCTTCACATGCGTTGGATTTGTCTAGTCATCATCCAGGTCACCGACCTCCTCCTTCCGTTACTCCTGCTTCTGACCTTGACCCAGATCAAGACGAAGATTCGAGGAAGTATTCGGATATTCTGGCCAGCATA